>JAHDVE020009757.1:0-27272 GCA_022606495.2 Halesus radiatus | reverse complement strand
ATAATTTGAATATAATACGTATTGACTAATGGAATATTAATGGCTTTTACCCATCCAATAAATATCACTACTTGAACATTACAAAAACTCACTTTGAAGATGAATTACGAGAAAATGATGAGACAAACTATGGTTTTTAGACTAAATACATTTACTTACCAATGTTTATTCATATTGAACGCTGATGAAATGCTCAAAGCAAGTAACAATGAGAATTATAACAGGCCGTTTCTTTGAGATTAGACAAAGTATTTGATGCTTTATTTATGCATTTATGAAATCGTTAGTCAATATCAGAAGTCATACGATGTCACTCAAATAAACAGAAATCAGTCTTGTCTCTATTATATGCAGTACAAATTATGTAATTGCTTAAATTAATGGTAATTTAAAATAATAATACTGTTGTAATTTCGGCCTCCCGTCAACAACGAAGTGTCAATTTTTTCTAATCGATCCGACAATAGACAATACAATATTTCCGGTAATCGACAAGAAAAAAATGTGAATATTTGTGCCAATATTATAATTTTCGTCTACAACAGAACCTACTTATGAAATACTGGACATGATAATAATTATTCTTTGAAATTAATACTAACAGAACTACCGCGGTTGAATGTAATACGAATACTGATTAAGTGATTTACTGATGAACAATTAATCACTATCTTTTTGAGTTTAGTATGTAATGAATTGCCATGCCGGTAGCAGTTTTCCCTTGCTCTAAATAAAAGAGTCTTATCGATAAATACATTCTTATTGTTCTCAACGGCCAAACGGATTCACAAGGAAAGATTTCAAGGGTTCATAATCCTATTGTACTATCAATGATACACTATAAATCTATCAGTTAACAGTGGCATAGCCATGCAGATAAGATATTTCAACAATACTTAGAAATCCCGACTAAATTAACTTTATTATCTAACTTATTTCAATCAAAGCGAAAACCCGGTTACATTGCATGATGGTAAAATCAATTATTATAAAACAATTCAACAAAGTTGGGTATCTGTCGGTCTACCCTATCTGCCTACTTTTGCGGGGAAACAGCGTGATGGTTAGTTAGCAAAACAATTTAGCAAATCTAATCAGCTTGGTTACTTACTATTCAAAGTAACCCAGTAACCCCCCGTAAATAGCCTTATAAAAATATACGGAAAGCATGTCAGAGAAGAATCCAAATAAATGGATATGATAATCAATAATTTGATTTACCAATGCGCTCAACTCAAACGTCGCGGGTCCATTTCTCTACTAGCTAATGGCTAAATTCTTCACATTTTGCTTATTTTGATGGTAGTAGGAGGAAATAAAAATAATTTTGTCGGCTTATTATATTATATTCGTAACCTGGAAACGTTTGTCTTTCCACATTATTAAACAAGTGTGTGCAGTACTGTATATATAGGTATACAATTAGTCTAATCATTGTGGGGCGTTCAATCCCCGTACCTAATTCTTCCGTAAAGCTCAATATGAAAATTATTCTTTTTCATGCTATTTTATACAACCTATTATGATATATGAAAATGACTCAAATATAACTTGCTATAAAGCCTAGTATCGTATAAAGGAATCTTTTAAGCTTGGTTGTCTTGCAACCACATCTGTCAACATTTTATAAACAACTTTACTGTTTTCTCCCGAGGAAAACTTTGCCCCGTGTGATGGACTTTGTACCTGTCAACCGCAAGATAATAATTATTAATACATAATATACCGCGAGTTTGGTTGCTTAGTGTATTTTTCGCACACATAATAATCTATAGTGTACATTGTCCGCCCAGCCGCACATCAACAATGATCGCAAATACCGGGTAAATACTTCCATCAGATAGTTAATGCAATTTCTCTATCTTTTTTATTATTCTAGGTCATTGTTACAGTTCTAGGTCAGCGTTTTCACGGAATTTAGTTCGGTGAGGTTATGGAGTATTAAATAATGTTGAATTGTGTTTATTTTTTCCAGGAAACTCGCGGGTAAGACGCTCTTCATCACTGGGGCCTCCAGAGGTATAGGAAAGGCCATTGCCCTCAAAGCGGCAAAAGATGGAGCCAATGTTGTAATTGCTGCTAAAACAGTTACGGCTCATCCTAAACTGCCGGGAACCATCTACACAGCCGCTGAAGAAGGTACTGAAAATATGTCCCATGACATTGAAACAATAGTTTTGAATATTATGTATTATAACTTCTTTTATTTTGGCACTCCAATGTTTGAAAATTCCTACTTCATTAGTGAAAATTTTAGAGATTTCTGTTTTGTTTCTCATTATAGATGTCAGGATAGATAATATTGTTAGGTTAAATACTCGTACAATATATTATTTATAAGATAATAAGTTTTCAAATTAATATTTGTATTACTTTTTTAATATAAATATTAAAAATGCTGATGCATTTTGTGTCATCATGGCCATTTCTGAACCTTTACTCACCCATCTGTTGTATTAAATTATTTTTATACAAATGCTATTGTATTACTTTCTTAAGGGTCCAGTATAAGACCACGTATTCATCGCCGTTAGGTATTTTAGCCGCCAAACTCGATAGAACGAAGCACCGCAAGCCGCCGACTTTTTTGGGGGAAATGTGGATAATGTAAAACACGTCCGCGCCGTATTGGCAATTGATGAAATACAAAATAAAAGACATTTGCTGAATACATTTATTATTTATTCAATGCATAAAAATAAATTAATAGAAGGTTGACAAACTTAAATTTGCAGTTGGACAAAAGAGGAAAAATCGAATGCATAAACTTTTTTTTAATTCACAAAATTAGCACTGGTGATACCGCCCCGACTGCAAAATAAAATATGTCAATCTGTTGGCATAGGATTAGGTAACTTATGAGAATATGCGGATATTAGGAAAGTAATACATTGTTTGTTTTTTAGTACCTACATAACATATTAATAATTGACAGTACCCATACATAGTGCCTTTTATTTTTATTTTTTTTACTATTAAGTGTTTATTTCTCCACAATTAAACAATCTAACGAAGCGACCGCTGAAATTGTGCAATTTGACGTTCAAGCCGAGTTCAGTGCATCTCATTACTTCCTTATTCATTTTTTTAACGAAATCGGCAGAGAACTCAAGAAATTCAAAATGGCCTCTGAAATGATGCAATTTGACGTTCAATTCAAGTTCAGTACATTTCCAAACACCCTAATCCCGATTTTGAACGAAATCGGTAGAGAACTCGAGAAATTCAAAAATGCCGCCAAAACTATACATTTTGTCGTTAAATTCGAGTTTAGTGTACCCCTGAACTCCATTGTACCCGCTTTGATAGAAATCGTTTGAAAATTCTAGAAGTGTCCCCTGAAAACATGTATTTGAATAATGTTATTATTATTACCTTAGTCGTTTTTTTTCTTCCATGAAACAGGTCTCTTATTTTGTATATTATACACATGTCTGCCTTTATTTTTTCCCATTTTGAATAACTAAAAAGAAAACAATTTATTAAAAGACGATTTCAAATAAATTTAGTTGGAGAATAATAATGATTTAATTTCTGTTTACCCCGATGGAATAACACCGGTTTCCTCAGCGTTCCTCATACTAATCAAATTAAATATCTTGTAGCCGTGTAGAAAATAATCGGCTCGTGAATGACCCGCTCTCGTGAAATCTCGTGACCAGCGCGCGGCGTAATTCTTTCGTATGGAATTTTATATGGCGCAATAGAATAAAATATTTCATAAGTGAATAACAGCAGAAATGTAGGTACTCTGTAGTATTTCCAATTAACTCAATTGGTTGTTAACCTTTATTAAAGTGAGATTATGGAAGGATTTTTATTAAAACTGTTTTTAATATGCGTAGTTAACAAAACAATGAAGGCTCTTTTAGCATTTTTCTTAATATTGCAGTACTTATTTCATATAGAATGGAAAGCATTGCACTTTAAGAATTGTCGCCATTGGGAACCTTAGACATTTTCCTAACTGCTCGTATAGAATTTACAGATACATTATTTGTTATATTTCTAACGTTAGCAACCCGCAAAGTGACGTTTAGGGCTATCTTTGAGTCTTCGCCCTTAATATAAATATTAAAAATGCTGATGCATTTTGTGTCATCATGGACCTTTCTGAACTTTTACTCACCCATCTGTTGTATTAAATTATTATTATACAAATGGTATTGACTTTATGTTTTACTAATTTTGTCAGCCATAAATCGACTGTAGATAAAATTTGCGTAATAACGATAGTGTAATAATTGACAATACAAACTAACCAATTTGATGTTGGCTCAGACTGTCATCTTTTTATTTGCATTGTTGGTATCAAATTTATTTTTGGTGTTTACTTCTGTGTTGCATAAACAACATATTATTCTGCATTTTATTCCTCAGTTTGTTTATCTACAAACATTATATATTATAAAGGGCGTAAATTATAACCACATTAAAAATCGTACAAATTTTTATTAGTTTAGCATTTTGATTCAAAGTACAGTACTCATCACCATCCATATAGGCACATAAGCACTGCCTACCTTACGTTACTTGCATAAAAATATAAATAATTTTATAATTTCACTTTCAAAAATATGCGTGAAGTACCAACTACGAAACACAGCGCCACGTGTGCCACACTGACCAAACAACCATAATGTGTCAAAGGCAGGAACTAATTTTGCCAAATAACATTGATGTCATATTCAATTGTTGAATCTATTCTATATGTTCTTTATATTATAATTCTAATAAAGCATTGTTTTGATTCATTGCTAACATCCCTCCTATACATTTTCAATCTTTCTCTTGGCTCCGGGTTATTTCCAGATTTGTGGAAGATCTCTAATGTTCGCTACATATAGACCAATAGCGATCCTCTCCTTGTTGGAGCTAAAATTCATAAATATATCTACGCCCAAGTGGAACCTCATATAATTGACCGGCAACATAGTTTCAGATCCGGCAGATCTACTGTGACAAATCTAATGATTTTTGCGGAATATGTATCTCATACCCTTGATGGTAACAATCAAGTAGAAGTATCTTATAATGACTTCGCAAAGGCTTTTGACACAGTAAACCCATTTGTACTCCTAAATAAACTCGACCAATTTGGATTTACATTTAATTACTGAATTTATTTCAAACAGATGACAATACGTTACGTATGGCATTTTTAGCTCAACACACTTTAACACAAACTCGGGTGTTCCGCAAGGGTCTAACCTTGGCCCTTTACTGTTTTTATTATTTATTAACGACATCCACGAATGTATAAAATTCTATAAGTTTTTACTATTTGCGGATGAAGTAAAGCTGTTCCTAAGAATTATAATCCTAGAAAATTGCCTACAACTTTAAAGTGACATTAATTCTATCATCGAATGGAGTCACTCTAATAAATTAGGATTAAATATTTTTAAATGCTCAGTTACAAGTTATATTAAAACAAACACTACAGTATACAAGACGTCCAATTCCTCTCTTAAACATATTATGTAGTACTTTGAAGGACTTGGGAATTATATTTGATTAAAACTTTACATTTCATGTTCATATAGAGACGTTATGCAGCAAGGCCTCGAGAGTGCTGTGCTAAAGAATTCCAGGCAATTTTCTAACTCTGTTGTGGTTTGCTTACTGTACTGTAGCTTGGTATGCAGTATTTTAGAAAGTGGCTCTGTTTATGTTTCCCACTCTTTAATGGTGGAGAAAGTACAAAAGAGGTTTCTAAGATATTTGTATTTTAGAAATTTCGGGTACTATCCTTGGTTTCATCCATCAGCCTTCTTATCAGGATTGCTGGGTATTAGTAGCCCTGCCAACAGACGGAAAACTGCTTTGCTTATAAAATGAATGGCCTGTACCCCTTGAATGGTCATTTCAGTAATCCAGAAAATTACCCATTATTTCCCTGTCAATTTTACAATCGATGATGGTATACTCAGATCGTATACACTTGTTGTCCCTTTCTCGCTAATAACATTAAGTAGGTATTTGGTAAGGATATCACTGTCGGAAGTGTAGATATACATATACACCAATACACACAATCCAAAGTTTGCGTTGTTTGGGTCAACTCTAATTGTGTGAACTATAATGCAATTTTTTCCTCCATTCCTGTCAAATACTCAATTTGACTCATTTTAAAAATCTATGTAGGAATTGAAATAATTCCAGAATGGCTAGAAACGTAGATATCTTTAATAATAATTGATTTTCTTGCAGTTGAAGCAGCAGGAGGCAAGGCCCTGCCATGTGTAGTAGACATCAGGGATGAGAAGCAGGTCCAAGATGCTATCGACCAGGCTGTGAAGAAGGTGACAATACTTAAATGATAATAATTAATCAACACGTTGCTACATCCCAGAATGGGATTTGGCTTCCTCCACAAATAATGTTCTCCGCTGACTCCAGTTGTCAGTCTTTCCCATCCTGCTCATCCCATCTCTTCCTTGGTCTGATTCTGGTCTGCTTCCAGGGGGCACCCATACAGTCATAATTTTCAGTGTCCTTTCGCTTATAGATAAATTAATTAATATGTTCATTAAAATAGTCAATTAATAGTGATGGAAGCCTCTTCGAGATGTTTTGCTGAATCTTTCCCCTTTTATGTAGGGCTAGTAAGTTAGTTCCCACCGTGGAATTTTAACTCGTCCAGCCGTTAAGTTATCTTTGACTATCTCTCATTCTAATTTATTTATTAATTTGTGTTTCAGTTTGGCGGTATTGATATCCTTGTTAACAATGCCTCGGCTATTGCACTGTTGGGAACAGCTGACCTAGACATGAAGAGATACGATCTCATGCACAGCATCAACACCAGGGGGACATACTTAGTGTAAGATACCTTTTCTATATCATTTTCATTATAGTAATACTTTAACTGAGGTCTTTGATACTCGTCATGAATTTAGTATTTATAGGAGAGGATACGAAGACATGAAGCAATAAAGTGGTGAACGGCGAATCCCTGGAGCAAGTGTATGATTGTGTGTACTTGGAAAGTATGTTGGCGACTTACAGGAAGGCCGATGATCAGAGGCGTGCCGTCCATATAGGCATATAAGCACTGCCTTACCTACCTTACTGGCAATAAAATATGCATAAAATGATTTCAAGAAATCAATCTTCACTTACAAAAATATTTGCGAATTACCAACCATAAAATGCAGCTCTACATGCGCCACTCCGACCGCACCACTATAACGTGTTAAAGGCAGGAATTGAGTACCTCTGTAAAATGATGTACACGTCATATTTAAATGTTGACTATTCTATACATACAAACGTGGAATGCGCATCAAGGGACGACTCGTTTGTGTTACGGCCGTTCTTCCCAAGCTTACTGAGCAACTGCTGAGCCGAAATTTTGCCTCAGCACTGTTCAAATGCATAAATTCGCCTTTCCCAACAAAATACTCAGTCAAACTTACGATCATCTTAAGTTATCGAATTTTGTGGATTAAAGTTCTCCTCAGTAAAAGACAAGTTATAAAAAGTGTCAACAGAGTGTCAAATGACAGCGTAAACGTCAAATGTCATAGATATTTATGGTCAAACGTCATTCATGTCTACATGTCACATGTCTAAAAGACAGTGCTTTTCGGCAATGCCAGCAAATCTACCAACCAGTGCCATCTGTTGATACATCTCTTAATTAGAACAACTTTACTAATGAAGTAATGATAATATCATGTTGGCTTTCTTTCAAAATGCTTGTGTTTATTTAGTGGAACAAATAGGAACATTTTAAATATCCTTTAATTGGTCTGTAATATGCATACATAAGGCGGTTATTTGGTTATTTGGTTATTTGATATGGTTGAGGTAACGCCAACCTACATCGGGTACAGTCGGCAGTTTAGCCATTCTTAGGCAAAACTTACACAGAGGGTGTTTTTAATATCAATTACTTTGCGGTTTTTTCTATTGCCTACCCGGATTACCAACTCTGTGCACGCCACTGCCGATAATAGAATGGATATCACAATACGTACGAGGTGTGTTCAAAAGAAAAGGTAAATATTGAATTTTTCGAAAAGTATTTATTTATTCATCAATATCCATTTTCTCCCTTTCAAAGTAATCCCCCTCAGATATAATGCACTTATGCCAGCGCTTTTTCCAATCCTCGAAGCACTTCTGGAATGCAATTTTCGGTTTGGCCATCAGCTCGTTCTTCGATTCTGACTTTATCAATTGTGGCAAAACCCTTTCCTTTCATTGGTCTCTTCAGTTTCGGGAATAGGAAAAAGTCGCAGGGAGCCAAATCTGGTGAATACGGTGGTTGAGGCATGATTACGGTGTTGTTTTTGGCCAAATAATCACAAACAAGCATTGATGTGTGAGCTGGTGCATTATCGTGATGCAAAATCCATGATTTGTTTTTCCACAATTCCGATCGTTTGAGCCGTATTGCTTCACGCAAACATTGCATAACTTCCTTGCAGTATTCCTTATTAACCGTACGACCTGTTGGCAAGAACTCATGATGCACCACGTCATTGTAATTGAAGAAAACAATGAGCAAAACCTTCACATTTAATCGAACTTGGCGTGCTTTTTTCGGTCTTGGCTCTTCTGGTCGCTTCCATTGGGATGATTGGGCCTTGGTTTCGACATCATAACCATATACCCACGTTTCATCACCAGTTATGACCCTTTCGACCAAATCTGGATCGTCGTTGACGTCATTCAACAACTCCTGAGCGATACTAATGCGACGTTGCTTTTGGTCAAAATTTAGCAATTTCTGAACAAACTTCGCTGCCGCACGTTTCATACCCAAAACATCCGAGAAAATTGCATGGCATGAGCCGATTGATATGCCAACATCCTCTGCAACTTCCCTAATAGTGATTCGACGATTTTCCAAAACCATTTTCTTCACTGTTTCGATGTTTTCTTCGTTTGTTGGCGTAGTTGCAACTCCAGGACGCTCATCGTCATTAACATCTTTCGGCCATCTGTAAAGCGCTTGTACTACTTATAAACACTTTTTTGAGACAAAGTAGACTCGCCGAATGCCACAGTCCACATTTTAAGTGCGTTGGAGCACTTTATTCCATTTTGAATGCAAAATTTAATACATATTCTTTGATCCATTTTTTTCAAAAGTAAAAAGTCGAAGAACACACAAAAACATGACTAACCTTTCCAGTTGTCAAAAACAAACCTCTAATCCGAAATGGCTGATAATGCTAACATATGATAAACATATGTGTACCAACATAACAAAAAAAAAATCGATAATCGAATGTACACAGCCCGTGAAAATTCAATATATATACTGTGATAGGAAACTGTGTTGACAATAAATGTATAAATTGTGTAGATCGGGAGTCTCGAGTCTCGTTCTTGCAACAGACAAATAGAGTTGTAACTAAAAATAAGGGGTTCATATCGGTCTCCGATAACTGCAACCGCAATGACAACCTATTTCAGGGGATTACTTTGAAGGGGAGAAAATGGATATTGATGAATAAATAAATACTTTTCGAAAAAATTCGATATTCACCTTTTCTTTTGAACAAACCTCGTACATTATTTTATGAATATCAATTGTTATGTTCTATCTCTGCACGTAAAATAATGTATGTAGTTTTTCATTTACTTATCTATAAATTTATGACCATTTTTAATCTTCTTGGCCCTGTGACATTAATTCCCAAACACACTACACTTGTGATGCTCTGAGTTCTCTCAAACAGAACTGACTCAGCTATACTTGAGTTTTGGAATAAACAAGCTAAGTCATTTTCTTCATTAGTTTTTGGGATATTATGCCGTGTTGCACTTCCTCCTCCCGTAGCCAACGCTTCGGACAGCATTACAGTGAAAAACCCTATTAATATTAATAAGGGTAACAGAGCTAGGCTTAATAGTTCTTGGTATCCGGTACTTGATGGTTACGCCAAAACTGAACGCCGGCAACTACATTAATTATACTAATTATTATTATATTGAAATGCCGGCCCTAAGAGGATTAACCTGCGAAACATGGTATCACTTCTACATACATAAATACACACTTCACCACAATCTATACATCTGCTCTGATGATGGACACTGTAGGTAACGCTGTTCGAAACGTAGGAAGTACAACACGGCATAATATCCCAAAAACTAATCAAGAAAATACCTTTGGCCGTGAAAATTTGAAATCATCTCAAACACAATCATTTTGTTCTAATAATAATAATAACAATACATTTATTTAGCTCTCCTCAGGTGATATTAGACAAAAATTCCACCATTCCTCAAACTAGCTACATACCATTCGTCATACATAATATAATAATAAATGGATTATTTCTATAGCGCCGTTTTCGTGAGAAAATCACCCCAAGGGCGCTTGTATGTACATATATATTATATGTACATTGAAGTAATAGAATCAGGTTGTTTTCACATGAAACCAACTATAAATAACATTACACCAGAAAACGAGATAAGCATTGGGGATAGAACGCCATACATCTTCTTATGAGATAATAATCTATCAAGTATCAGGAGCACAGAAGGTATATAAAAGTGTTTTGTTTATTTTTTAGATCCAAATTGTGTCTTCCTCACTTGAAGGCCAGCCCACACGCCCACATTCTCAACCTCTCCCCTCCCCTGAACATGAGCAAGCATTGGTAAGCTATTTGCATACTTATTCTGTACAACAGCCACTTTGATAATATTATTATTATGTATGCGTACTACAACTTCATTGATGGCTGTTTGAGTGACAATCATGTCATTTCTATTTATTTTAATTGCGTTGTTGTAATCACACTTTTATGTTGATTTTTAAATGAACATTCTTCCGATCACTGAATTTCATACATACATTTCTCCGCTTCCATGATAATTCAACACACTATGAAAAGGCAGACTTTTTAAAAGTAACCTGAAAACCTAATCTAACCTAATTAATCTGTAGGAACTGTGGTTATGGATTTAAACCGCTGGCAACTTTTGTCAAGTGGCAATACTACACGCGCATGCGTGTTTAGCAGCAAACGAAATGTTGGTGCATTTGAAAAAACAAACTTACATTCGACTTCGTGTGACGTTGGCTTGCAGTTCATAATTCATAATCCCCACATATTAAAATCTTCCGCGTTTTACTGCTTCTGATGTTCTAACTTCATGTGTATCTAAAGTGAAATAAAGTTGATAAAGTAAATCAGTATTCTTAATTCTTCTTTTTTTTTACTTAATGACTTTATATCACTTTTAAAGAGTGTGCCCATTCATACGTGTGTTGATTAATCCGGTCACCCATTTCTCCATAAATTAATAAAATTATTACTGTTCAGTTTTTAATACAAAAAACTTTCTGTAAGTATTTTTTGTATGCACCACTTTATTTGAGTTGAAAGCCCTATAAAACTAGTTTTGGACATAATTAAGACGAAAGCTAATGTATATTGCTTTGAAGGAGGCACGGTCACAACTGACACTACTTTGTTTAGTGCCCTTTAAAAATGGAGAAAAATCATTTACATCTTGATGAAAATCTTTTTGAGAAAGTACATAGTAATTATGTTACAATACTTTTTATTTTTTTTAAATTAACTCTATACAGGAGGCCCCGAGGGAAATTATTTTCTGTCATCTTTGAGGATGCTATGTTGAGAGTCTTTTTGAGGAGAGGAAGCAGTGAACATGGGCCTCATGTTGTAGGAGGGAGGAAACACAGACCGCCAAATTGTTCCGCAGCCTGGATGTTGGATTCAAGAACGGCTCGTAGAAACGACCTGTTCTCATGTGACAAATGTCAACCGTGTACAAATGTTGGGCACGCGTTTGGCGTGTTTTCTGACTGCACCGGTGCCGAGGGGTCAATGATCCTGGTTCCTCAGACCATCTTCCATTGTATTACCAGTAGAACAAGAACAGCATTCCCACCTGACGCCTTTGCTCTACAGATTGCAATCTGTTTGTTAATATTGTTAATACTATTCACTTTCCAGGTTTGCCAACCACGTAGCTTACACAATGGCTAAATACGGAATGTCCATGTGTGTTTTGGGAATGGCTGAAGAATTCAAACCATTTAACATCTCTGTCAACGCCCTGTGGCCCAGAACAGGTTAGTAATTCCACTACCTACTTTAAATAAAACATTTCCCTTATCTGATTTTTTCCCCATCACAAGTTTTCACCTGGCGTATGAATAAAATTATATACATACATCATTGGTACCACAACCATTGGAGAGTCTTGGTCGCCTTCAGGAAACTTCACTCCTGCCAGTCTCCTGCTGTTTCCTTTCAGTTCGTCACACCTACGGCTGCGGTATTGGCCTACACACCACCCAGCCACTTAGGTTTACACCTCCCAACACTTCTTCATCCTGCAGGTTTTTAAAATAGGAACCTCTTCAGTGATCGGCTTTCTCTTATTCTTGCTACGTGTCTTACCCAGCAGAGCCGTAGTTGATATATGTAGTTAACTTATTTTTAAATGTTTCCAGCAATTGACACGGCTGCCATCCGCATGCTGACCGGCACCGGGGAGAACAGCCGGAAGCCCGACATCATCTCTGACGCAGCCTACGTCATCCTCAGCGAGGATCCCAAGGTCACCACCGGCAACTTCTTCATCGATGAGGATGTGGTCACCAAAGCTGGAGTCACCGATCTGGTCCCGTATGCCTGCAACCCTGGTGAGTTTTCTTTTTAAAAAAAAAAGAAATACAAACATTTGCAGGTTACGAATAACTTTGAATTTTTGATTTCCTCCTACTCCCATCATTATAGGGGGAAAATATAGCTTGTGTAATGATGGAGGACTTGCTGGAACAGTAGAGGATTGAACCCGCAACGCCGGGAAACGGGTGGGAACCCGTAGTTTTAGACTGGTTGACCATCAAGAGTTTGACTTTCAAGATTCATACATTAATTGCTTTAATTTAGAACTTCAATTCGACAAAGGGGAATCTTCATTTTATAGCATTGATAAAAAAGCTTGGACATTTGACAATCCCTCAAGCAATTAAAACTCCCCGGGTCTAGACGATAGAATATCATGTAAAGAGAAAGCTGGTCTTCTCTATTTCTAAAACATGCGTTTGACTATAAGATAAAGGGGAAAGAGCGAGTTTTATGATGACTCTTATGGTGGCAGATATGGCACAATGTGACACGAGTGGTAATAGAATTAGAGGGCACTCCTCTAGGTTTTGGTTCATTATAAATAACTAGTTTTTCTACCCAGCATCTCCAAGTTACGACAATCCTTTTTAAAATTGATTCTTCGAAAAATATGAAACAAACAAAATGGCTTCTCGCCTTGATTTTTGATAGTCAGTATTTAAAAGCTCCATAGCTCATGATGGAAATTATGTATGATGCTAGAGCTCACTATTCGATTTTGCGCCCACTTTGTATTCCCTAAATGTATTTGAGCCGAGAGTAAAAATAGTACTGCCAGCCATTTTTGCAAAAAACAGTTTAAATGTGGAATGATGGAAATTGTGGTATTATTTTCTCTGGTTTATTTTTAATTTTAGACAAAACATAATTGATTGCTAATTATCTCCAGTAACAGCAGTACAATCACACATATCATTTTATTAGCAGATAAAAGATGTACTCATTTCAGTTCAAAGTGTCTTTTTTAATCTTTTGTTATTGGGTACATCTTATTTACTGGAGTTTAAACCGTTTCTCTTATCTCCTGCTGAGTTCCTTTCAATTGCAAATATTTAATTTAACATGTATTATTTACTATCTATTATGTAATAGTTGTTGTATCTGGGAATGAAGAATTACCTTTTTTGCCAATTTACTTAACCTCCTGTGTGCGATGCCGATGCCGGAGCAGCACTCTGACATTTATACTCGTCGTGTGCCAGCGATGCAGGAGCGGCATTCTCTAGCCACCCACCTGACTTGATTTTATAGTATTTTGAACCTAAAAAAATGCTCCTAGCATACAAAAATGTATGTTATTCGTTTGGCAAGGAAATAATATATCTTAATATTATTCTATCTCGTCGTTTCGTCATTTGCAAACGTATTTATATATATATTTTTTAATATTTTCGTATGAAGCGGTAACTTGGTGATGTGACATTATAATTTAAAAATAACTTTGTTTACATCACTTTTATTTGGTATATACTTTTGCCGACTGGATTTTGCTACTACCGTAGCTTCTTCAGGGCAGTAGAAGAGAGAGAAAAGAATCATTTAGCTATTCTGGAGAAACTACTCATAAACACAATTTTGATAAATATAAAAACACATTATCTCATAAGACAGTACAAATTACAAAAACCTCATTTTGTAAAGCAACAGTGAGTAATTACGAAATTACCGTCAGCTAGCACATGTCGCACAACACTCCTTTTCACACCAGGGGGTTTGTATTTGGCGGGAACGTGGCACACCAGACTTTAAACATTCTTACAAATAATTTATTGTACTGTGGTAGCGTGTAACTGAATTTCAATGACACATCACATTATCATACTTTCATCTTATATTATCTTCTTCCTCTTGTCCTGTTCGGGTAGGGACCCATTGCTTCAACAAGGCGCCTCCGGGCATCCCTGTCCTGTGCTACTTCAGTGACCTCCGTCCCTAGCAGGCCCAGCTTCTCGCACATACCCTAGATTTGCTTTCCCCCACTTTGTCTAGGGCGGTCAGGTGGACATTTTTCCTCTGGAATTGCACTCAGTATGTCCAAGCCACCTCCAGTTGTAAGAGGGGTGGGAGCATGGAAGTGCTTGTGTTGTGGACGTGTATGTGTGCCTGAAGGAAACTCAATTTTTCCCTATTTCTAGTGAAATTGATCAAACATTTACGAATTTCTAAATTCTTTCTTGACCAGATAAACATGTTTATATTTCTGTCTTATGTAAATGGGTCTTATGTAGGTGGGTCTTATGTATGTGGGTCTTATGTAAATGGGTCTTATGTAGGTGGGTCTCATGTAAATGGGTCTTATGTAAATGGGTCTTATGTAAATGTGTCTCATGTAAATGGGTCTTATGTAAATGGGTCTTATGTAAATTGGTCTTATGTAGGTGGGTCTAATGTAAATGAACATTAGTTTTCCTTCAAATCTGTAAAAATTACACTTCTGTCGATTAATCTTTTCGATAATGTCTGTAATTATTTGGAATAGGGTAAAATTCCACTTCAAATCAAATCATAATATTGCAGCCAACGCCGACAATTTAACCATGGACGGTTTCATCGATGAGGACTCCACCGAGGACAAGTTGAATGTGATGAAGGCGGCCTACCAGCTGCAGCAGCAGCAGGTTAGGAAGGTGCATACCACCTCCATCTCTACCTCCAATGATGATGGCAAAAAGGTTTGTCCAACCGCCTAATTGCCATCACTAATTATTGTGATTTTTTTCAGGTGGAACGAGGTTGGTAGCTGAGCAAAGAGCCATTTGAACATTTTGGTATCTGAAAGTGACTTGGTTTAATTGTTAATTGCTTGACATTTGGAATGGTTCATTATATTCATTACATGTGCATATGCGAATAATTGGCTTTTCTGATAATAGTAATACTTATATAGAGCCATTTGTGTTGTGTGAAATATCATTTCAAACAGGGGCGTGCAGTCCATAGAGGCTGTCCATTTATTTCTAATAAATTTATGAAAACATTGTATTTTGCCACATTCTCTTCATAAACCAGAAGTTATAAAGAAAACAAAAAAAATGAATTTTTGCTACTTGTATGGGTAATGATTTTTGGGTTCTTCTGTAAAAATTTGCTAAAATAATAAAAAGATTTATTTAACCCTTAAGGGATCAACATAATTAAATACACATAAAAAATGTATTTAAAAAATATTTCTTTCAATAAAATCATAAAAGCTACTAGAATCTGTAAGAGCTAATTTAATATTTTCATAACAGTGTACAAAATGTTCAAATGTCTCTTTTCCATTGTCGAAACTGACGCTGCACGTGGATCCATCTGTTGTACATAGTGCGTAGCGAACGCCGTCACAGTGTTTTGGTTGTATTTCCAGAGAATGCCAACACTTTGATGCCTGACTTTTTCCTGGATGTGGACCCAGCACTCATTTCCAAGTCCTACCCCAAAGTGAGCACTGAGAACAAACCAAAGGTGTGGAAACTGATACATACATGCCATTACACATAACTTATTACATTAGAAATGTTTAGTAACTACAGTCGAACTTGGTTATAAGGATCGCGGAAGTAGCGAGTTCACGGCTATAATGAGCAATAACCAAATGATATTTTAGTTCTGGCTTATTTTCATACAATCGTTAGCTGTTATAACGAGGACGCTTCACTGATAAACCGCACAAATAATTTTGTCGACAATTTATAAATACATACATAGACCATACAGCGCTCTTGATATGAGTTTTCACAAAAACGGTGCTATACAAATTATCCAATAATAATTATTATTATAACAACAGACAAAGGTCGCGACTGAGTGGGGTGGCGGCTGGCGGACGGATTAATATTTTTATGGTACTACCTGTGTAAGATTGTGGGTAATGTGAAGCTTTCCTATCCATCGGGCACTATGTAAAATTGTCATGTAAAGTCTGCGAAAGTTATGTTAAAATTGGCAATTTTGTTCCCTTTTTACATCTTTTGTATTACGTATTACTTGTTGTCAATTTTGTTTTAAAAACCAATAAAAATGTACGCGTACCTAAATCCCTACATGGGGTAAGTTTATGATGGTGATACACAATACTTTTGAAGAGGGGCCGCTTTACCTAATTATCAAACGCAGCTCGTGACCTACAAGTTGATTTTTGATTTCCGAGGATTTTTTAAACTTTCGCGTGGTGCTAACCTATTCTTCAAATGTTGCCGTACGAAATTCGTCCACACAAATTGAGCCGCGGGTTGTGCATCACTGTTTTATGATAATAACAATTGCACAACCTAGTGATTTACGACAAGAGAAATTTTTACAACTGAAACAGCTCAGCTAGCTCCCTAGCTAGAGATATGATGGACAATTTAGTGATTTTTTCTTGGTAGCTCCGAACCGGGTGATGAGGGTTATAATGCGTCCAGTGTTTTAAAGAAGAAATTGAGAAAAATTAAAGTGAAGTTTTTAAATCAATCAATGATTATAAACTTTATTGATAAAAGTGTATATTTTTTTAAAGCAATATTTTGAAAAGATTTAATACATTGGCGAATATATTGATAGCAGAGGTAGGTAAGTAGGTACATACATTTTTTTTAACGTCTTCGGATATAACGAGTAATGGCTATAAGGAGCAAAATTAGTCGGTCCCCTCGTGTTCGTTATAACCAAGTTTTACTGTAATTGATACTTGCTGGAGAGAAGAATGAATATCGGGTTTGCAAACCAGGCTGGAATCTCCTTTGGCGCTGTGATGTTTTTCCATATGTTTTGTAAGAGCAGCCTTTCTGTAGTATGACCACTGGTTATGCATGGCGATAGCGCACCTAGATTGGTCCACTTTTAAACTTTTGCCGAGTTATGTATCAAACGTTTACCATGCATGTTACGTGTTCAATATAATTATGTACTTCCATTCTAAAATTACTTGTTTATGTACACTTCACAGTTTTAACTCAAAGAAAGTTTAAATTTGTCACAATGTTTTTCCAAAAGTGAACTCTTTCATAAACTGTTCCAGTAAAATCAACTATGTTTATTATTCTCGCAAAGTTCAGTTTACTCTAGCAAAACATTGACTATTTTAAAGTATAAAATAACGGACAAAAACTAGAGATGTTAAGTTTCCCTGAAAAATGGTTCTGTTAACCAGCGCTATAGCAAATTGTGGGATTATTATTGATCCAATACTAATGTGCCTATTCCCGTAGGTTGAGGCGGTAGAAGGCGGCCAAGTGGCGGGACTTTTCAACTCCATCCAGAAGAGTATCAACCCGGAGCTGGTTAAGAAGACACAGGCTGTCTTCCAGTTCAATGTCAAAGGCAAGAAACACACTACTTCACTATAGTTATATGATATATATACAACCCAACCCACTACACAAGTAATACGAGTATTATATTTTATAAAACATTACTTCGTTCTTTAAAGCGTCACAGTAGTCATCATTAAAGACGCTCTTACACAATACTTTTTTTCGTCCATTAGTCATGTGGATTGTCTGTTTTGTATATATATTTTTGAGTAAGATTCTTGAGAAATATTTATGCCTTAAGTTGGTTACATATGTTTTTATTTTATATAGATATATATTTTGTAACCTTAACTGTTAATGTTGAGTTTTGAATAACAAGCTCCTGTTAGATAAACTACAAAAAAGTAACTTATCGGGACTTGTTGCATTGTATTTTTTTTGTAAAACGTAAATAATTTTTTTTTTAAAAAGCATAGTACAGTCAAAAGACTTGGAATTTTTTCTGTAGCAATGTTTGGTCAGCCTATAATACTTATGTATGTTATATCAAAGCACTGGATGAATAACCAAATGATTGATGTATTATTAGGCAAGGAAGAAGGAGTGTGGTTCCTGGACCTGAAGAACGGAGATGGATCCTGCGGAAAGGGAGAGCCCCCGGCGCCGGCTGATGCCACCCTCACCATGGACAGCAAAAACTTCTTCGATATGTTCAGCGGTAATTAAGTTTTATTTTACATACATTCTTTTGTTTACAATAATATATTTTTAGGCTAATCCTTAAATAATACAAATAAATATAATCTAATAATAATTTCCTCAATATGCACATAGTAAGTAAATTCGTAATTTTCAATCATCGAAGAAGATAATATTAACATACCCTAGATGAAACACGAAACCATAAAAACCACCGAAAATTAAAAGGTATCAGTCACATCTGGGACTCGAACCCAGGACCTGTCTTAAATTCAAGACTTGTCAATATTATCCTCCAGTTTTTCTAAGGTAGAGGTCCCAGGTTCGAGTCCCAGATGTGACTGATACCTTTTTATTTTCTGTGGTTTTTTTCGGTTTCGTGTTTCATCTAGGATATGTTAATATTATCTTCTTCTATGAATAAATATTACAACGAGGTTTATAAACTTCAATAAGTTATTAAAAATAAATTGAAAATTCATAATTTTTTAGGGAAAGAAAAGTTTCTCAATCAAAAACTATTGGTTTTTTGTTTACTTGTCATATTGATAACCCCAATACAGGCTAAAATGCAGGCTAAAGGCTTCTAGGGAGGTTAAAATTAACTGTTATCAATAAATTTTAATATGTGAAGAAAACGGTAAAATAAAATAGATGTAATTTTTACCATTCCGTTTTTGTCTGATTTAGTAGAGTTGTGTTCCAAAGGTTTTTCACGTAGGTCCCTATATATTGGAGGCTGATGACAGACAGAATGCAGGTGAAAAATAAAAAGTTAATATTTGATCGACGATTGATACAAAAAAAAAATATTCGTCCGCTCAAAATTGCAACTTGTGTAGTTAAATTGACAACTTTCAGCACACTTGTGGCAAGTAGTGCCAGTGCTAGTGGTCGGTTTGAATGGCCAAGTGACGACACGACATTCTCTTGACTCAAACCTGCACGTTTTTAAAATTCCCAGTTTTTCTAATATTCTGTATGTTTGCTACAGGAAAACTGAAACCCGCCAACGCCTTCATGATGGGCAAGCTGAAGATCGGCGGGGACATGCAGAAGGCCATGAAACTGGAGAAACTCATGTCAACGCTCAAGTCCAAGCTGTGATCACAACCAACACTACATTACTGCAACTTTCTATGTAAAGACTGGTACATACATAAGTATTCTTAAGTTCACCTTCTGATCTGTTGCATGTACATTTTTGATGTAGTGCAGCTTCTGGATCAATAGAAGCAGCTCTATGACTTCATTTTCATACGTAACGTATTCATGAGTTTATTTTCTTAGTCTATATGCAGACAAACCCCAAAACATGTACTCGACGGGTGAAAGTTTAAATTTAATATAATATGTGCATGTTTATGTGGTACGTATGTGTATACATACATCTATTATATTGTTGCATTAGATGCATCACCTGTGCAATAATATATATATATTCATGTCATAAAATATTATCATTTTTTGTTAAAAAAAAGACTTCTTGTCGAAAGTACAGCAATAATTTAGATAGGTGTATATTGTTAATATGGAATAAAACAATGTATTTTATACCTTGCGTTTTAAACTGTAAAACCCAAGCTAACCTCCCAATACCCGTAAATGTAATCGGGAAACCCATTTAAAAAGGTTTGATTATTTTATCAATTGAATTGGGGTTACGTTTCAAATATTCCCACCATCACCACTTCCCGATGAATTGACACATTTTTTTATTTTGATATTCCTGTCATTTTGTAAAATATTTTATTCATGAATAAAAACATGTTAATATTGTATTCTGTCTCCTGTCAATATCCTCATCTGTTCTCGCGAACAGACTTCCCAAACTCACAAAACCAATGAATTTAACACAAGTGCCACAGACACTGATTATATTAGACTGCTTCCATCACGACACTCCCTGAAGAGTTGTGGCAAACTCGGTGGCAGACCTCGGCCATGAAAAACAAGCACCTATCTACTCTTATAATTACCAGGGTTCTCTCTCCCTCGGAAGACGTGAACCTCATTAAATCACAGCCGCTGTGCGTATATGATGCATAAATGTGGTCTAAAGAATTCTGAACTGCGTGATCAAATAATGGAACACATCGTAGAAGAATGTACCCTTCATCAGTTTCCCTATGGTCCATTTGTGCTGAACCATGTGATTCCCGATGCCGTCGACTCGCTGAATAACCTCAGCATCCCACCTTGACCTCCACCGTGATTATATTGAAACAACAGAGGATGGACTGCCGCACAACCTCGTCGCACACACTCCTTGCTTCATCCAAATTCGTATATCATCTCATACATACTCTCCTGTTATTCTATTTCGAATTATCGTATTTCAAAACCTTTTCGCAACATAAAGACTCTATACTCCCTTTACACAGCGCATATCCGCCCTCACTTAGAATATTAAACACCGATATGGACACCTTTATACCAAGCCCATATTGAAAAAATCGAAAGCATTCAACGTAAATTCTATAAATTTAATTTACACTTTGCAAATAATGCCGAATCCTTTAAACTTCATCACGCATATTGATATCGGGCTTACCTGTTATTTATTAATGGGGCGGTTAATGGTCGAATAAATATTTTTAAATCGGAAAAAACTGAAAAACAAGTCAATCTCCATCAAAATTACGATGTAAAGTAGCTCCCAACCTCAAAAAGTAGGGAACTTTGTATTTCTTGGGCATTAACTATGTAACAATAAGGAACTCCAGTGAAATATGTTATGTCTTTAAAAATATATATTCATATATAGATCAGCAAACGCCGATTTTGAATATATAACTTTTATTATATATAATTATATGTAGAATTTGTAAATCGTTATTTAAAAGTGTATAAATTATCATTTCATCAAAACGTCCTGTTATATTGGTACCATTGTATTAGGAACATCTGAGGTCACGCATGCATTCTGTTTTTAGATTAGTATTGTTAGCTGCATATTTTAATATTCCCGCTAACATTAATACAATGAATTGCGTCGATGGCCTGAATTTCTTTAATAGGAATAGTGGCATTCCGAACACGGAAACATTATTGGAAGATACTCTCAGTATCGCCCTGGTGAAATACCACCATTCAGAATTGAAACGTCGCGGAAACATTATTCCAATGAATTGCGTCAATGGCCTACATTTCTTTAATACGAATAGTGGCATTCTGAACGCGGAAACATTATTCCAATAATTGCGTCAATGGCCTACATTTCTTTAATACGAATAGTTGCATTCCAAACACGGAAACATTATTCCAATGAATTGCGTCAATGGCCTACATTTCTTTAATACGAATAGTGGCATTCTGAACGCGGAAACATTATTCCAATAATTGCGTCAATGGCCTACATTTCTTTAATACGAATAGTTGCATTCCAAACACGGAAACATTATTCCAATGAATTACGTCAATGGTCTGCATCTCTTTAATATGAATAGTGCCATTCCGAATATGGAAACATTATTCCAATGAATTGTGTTCATGGCCTGCATTTCTTTAATACGAATAGTGGCATTCCAAACACGGAAACATTATTCCAACGAATTGCGTCAATGGCCTGCATTTCTTTAATATGAATAGTGTCATTCTGAACATGGAAATATTATTCCAATGAATTGCGTCAATGGTCTGCATTTCTTTAATATGAATAGTAGCATTCTGAACACGGAAACATGAATCAACAATGAATCACGTCAATAGCCTGCATTTCTTTAACACAAATAGTGGAATTCCGAACACGGAAACATTATTCCAATGAATTACGTCAATGGTCTGCATTTCTATAATATGAATAGTGGCATTCTGAACATGGAAACATCATTCCAATGAATTACGTCAATGGCCTGCATTTCTTTAACACGAATAGTGGCATTCCGAACACGGAAACATTATTCCAATGAATTACGTCAATGGTCTGCATTTCTATAATATGAATAGTGGCATTCTGAACATGGAAACATCATTCCAATGAATTACGTCAATGGCCTGCATTTCTTTAACACGAATAGTGGCATTCCGAACACGGAAACATTATTCCAATAAATTGCGTCAGCGTGATAGACCTTTCTCCAGAATGGGTCCGCATGTGTATCTATAAGCTTATATTTCGCGAACACGAAAAATGCATTCCAAACACGCGAATGTATCTGCAGATTGCGTTAGCATGTTAGCTTCAACAGTCAGCACTAAGTTCGGAGAGCGCGCTTTCGGAATATCAGACCCTAAAGCTAGGAATAGACTATCACGTGATCCGAGAGTGATAAAAGACTCAACAGAATTCAAAGCGATACTAAAATCTCACCTCTTTAAGTCGTAATATCTATTACGGATAGACTTTTTAAAAATCTTATTTTCATAGTTTTTTTTTTTTTTTAATTTATTTTTTTTATATGAATACCGCACAAGAGTCCCAAACTGCTCCCAACCGTCTGGAGCCAGTGTGACTATGGCATTCCCAATTGGGGAATATTGTGAGGCTGAAGGTATTGGGGAGGGGAAGGAGAAGGGGGAGAGGAAGGTGGGGAAAAGGGGAAATACCTGGCTATTCAGATCTGGTCACCAAACACAGCTAAAAGCCATTTCAAGCGACGTTTCAATTCTGAATGGTGGTCTTTCACCAGGGCGATACTGAGAGTATCTTCCACTTTGGAACGTGCGCAAATATACTGTATATTATTTTTAAATTAAATAATTGTGAAACAACACAAATTAATTAAATAAAAATTACTTGCGCATGCCGGGATTTGAACCTGCGACCTTCGGATTCGTAGTCGAGAGTCTTACCCCTCGACCATGGAGGCCGTCATAGTTAGTAAATAAGCCAAAAATATTATGCAATATTTTTTTAATTAACTTTTTTTGTTATTTAAATTTAATAGAGTATTCCGTAAGTCCTAACTGTCAAAAAAAATTTTGCGTTCCGCCTACTGTCTAATCATAATGGCTAAGAATTTGAAATTATTTTCAAAGTGTTTATTTTATTTATTAATTTTAGCCATAATCTTCTATATCATATGATCAAATCTTATTATTTAAAATTATGAATAATGGGCTGGACTCGCCAGAGCTCATTCACTTTAAAAACATTCACATACCATCAAGACCAACTCGACAAACTGATTTTTTTTATTTGCCTAATCTTAGGATAAATTCTCCGATTCCCCGTATGTGTGCGCAATATAACGCACAATTTCACAATATCGACATTCTTTACAATACCCTTTCAAAATATCGAATGGAAGTAATAAGTACGACCACAAATTGATGCACGAGTATAAAATGTATCGAGAGCATCTCCTGTCCCGATCCTATCTTCCTCTTCCTCTCCCTCTTCCGTCTTATTTTGTTTTTTCTAATAAAACATCTGTACTTAACCACTGTTAGCACAAGAAACTTTGTTGGCCTTACCTTTTGTTAAACTTCCTTTGTATATAAATTTGTATGAAAAGCCGTTTGTTTCCTACAAATAAATAAATAAATTATTCTGACTCGGCTCAAGTATTTGATTCACTGGACTGCGCTATGTTTTCCTCGGGTGTCCCTGACTTCTTTTACCATGTTGAAAGGTTATGCTATCGATAAAACAGGTTAAAATATTAAAAAATAAAAACAAAGCTAGTTTAGTCACATATATTATGTATTTTATTATGTGCCAGCAGTGAAACACTCTTGTTGTGCAATCAAATAATTTTTAAAATTTTAATCAGATAATTAAAATCTCCTCCGCTTAACGTCACTAAAATGTCTTTATTTTCCTAGTATTTAATCAATCATAAGACATTTAATAGGCTTTCATGCAATCATAACTATTTTTCACTTAAAAATACATAATTCAACTCATTTAAATTACAATAAAATTTGGACGAGAAATTTTGCGAAAAAAAATTCATTTCATATTATGCAATTATTTTTAGTGTACTATTAAATAATTTTTTACTGTAAAAAGGACCGAAAAAAAAGGTAAAATTCAATCAATCAAATGCGTGTTAATTCTTTATAGGTTGTAAAACTCATTGTGTTCTTCACATAATGTAATATCTCTTTTGTTTCATCCAAAACATTGTTCACAAACCAGATAATTTTTTAAGTTTAAGGGTTCCATAACCATAATAAAATATACATTGTTAACCAAAATATCATTAATTTGAACTAAATGTCATAAAGTTGGAAAGAGATCCACATTTTTAAATGTCCTTCTGTTGTAATAATAATACGTACATTACATTATGTAATTGCATCAATAGTTTAATAAATCATTCAAAATATGTGGCGTGCTTCGAATAACGACAACTAGATTAATGGCAACTCGTTATAGCGGTCTTTTTGTCTTACCACAATACTTCCCCATTACGGCCCCTCTACTCGCTATATTAGGTCCCTTTACATTACTAATATATTTTCTCATTACGGCCCCTTTTACATTACCACATTACGGTCTCTCGACTTACTATAGTAGGGCGCTTTGCATTACCAACATATAGTCTCATTACGACCCCTTTGACGTTATTACCACTGTTTTTGATATGGTGTCTGAATACGGGGAGGTAATTTCATAGTCTGCGAGTACAGCAGAGGGATTTGGGGGCGTATTAGGAGACTCGCAAGGAACCTTCACAGTTCACAGGCGGTTAGGAGAAAGTTTATATACGCATTCATATCTGTTAATTCTCCAAAGAGAAGTGGCTTCAGGGTATCAAATCAAAAAGGGAGACTAATCCATACAGCACAACTCGCAACACTTTTATTTGAACAGAAAACAGTTTTAAATAGATTTTAGGGGAATATATGAAGGAACAATATTTAAAAAAATCGAAATGCGAATAAACAATATTAAAATTTGGGTTTTGAACCCGCAACCCTCTTTCCAGAGGATTTTACTACTCTGTCATTATTATGAAGCACGCCTGTAATTGGTTGAATAATGCATCTCCGACATATCGTTTATTACATACATAGTTCCTCCCTCAATTCAACAATCTAATAATCAACAATTAAATATCTTTCATTTCCCTAACATCTTTAACGTGACATAATCCATAAACATTCAATACATAAATATCAATTAATATGGCCATGCACTAATAACAGGTTTCTTTCGAAATCAGGTAAAAGGAAAATATCAATTCTTAGAATATCTACAAAAATAAACATTTAATTAATTCATTACATGCCCTAGTTTATATTGGAGTTTTAGTTCAGTTTAGCAATTAGACTTTTATAGAACACTTCCAATATATTATATTATATTATTACACTAAACATGAAATTAATTCATAGTTCATAAAGCTCATTTAACTAATTCAAATATCATGGTTTAACCACAAATTTCCAAATCATATTATTAGCCGAAAACCTCCGCGCTAAAATTATAAATTTCAATTTAGTAAAAATATATTGCAAATTAAATAAATTACGAGTAATTTGAGCACAATAAAAAGTCTTATTCATATATTGTGGGTTCAAAGCTTCATTAATTGTGCTCTACCGAGTATATTACAAATAATTATACGGCGGTATTTAATGCAAATAAAGTAAAGCATTTTACGATATGACAAGCCACCTAGGGCGACCTATTATCAGAAGTAATTAATCTTAAAATTCAGTGATATCTAATATTGATCTATAAAATACTTTTCCGTATGTACACGCGTTACTAAAATACTGTCAATACTTCACATCCCCAGTCTAGAATATCAAATTACAATATCTCAATTACAACAGGCAACTAGTCCAGAATTGCCCGAGCACCTAAATTCAATCGCTATCACTCGTCGTCCCACCGTACCAATCAAATACTTAAAACTTAATATCATATTTAAAAAAAAGTATAATGATCAGTCGCAAAATAATTATATGGCAAGGTTATGGTAAAGTACAATTGCAATTACATAATTAGTATTTCTAATGGAAAAAATTGAGAGCAGCCTAGGAATGCGAATATTAACTATAATTAATTTATATGAACGCGGCTCGCTTGCTGCAATGTTCGAGGGCGGCCAGGACTTCGTGCTTTTGTCTGACGTACAGTCGTCCCTTTCTCCACGGGTTCTGCAGCTGCAGCGGTTTGAAGTCGTCTCGGAGGCACCTCTCGCGAGCGCCGATCACTGCCACGAGGCAGAAGTTCTGGAGTTTATCATTTGTGTAGATGGGGCCGTCTTTGCCTTTCAACACCACGGCCATGTTGAGCTGTTTGACGACCAAGTCTACGACTTCGCGTGCTGATGTCCGCGGAGTGACGTGCAGTTTGAGCGATGTGCCGCTAGCGAGGCCGGTATCGTACGCGGCGTAGACTTGTAATATTCCCGGAGAAGTGTTCTTCACGGTCATCTGCTCCGTGGCTTGTTGGGAGAGGCTCCCATGCGAGGAGTATCGGCTGCCGTCGCTGGAGCTAGCTACGTCTGATGCTTCGTTATTTTGCTGCTGGAGAATTTTAGTTTTCGGTGAGAGGGGTGCCTGCTTTTCAGACAGTTTGAGATCTTTTTGAGGATTGTCAACTCTTTCATCATGAGCTCTACCTTCGCATCTGCCGAGAGGGTTGACAGTCCTGACTTCTGGGTTGATGGTGGTGCGAGCCTTGTCACGAAAAAACTGCTTGCCTTCGTTTGGGGTTTTAGAAACTATTTCTGTTGCTTCTGGGTTGGTACTAAACTGTGATTCAGACTGTATTGCGTTGAGCGTCGGTTTCAAATACGTGGTGGTTGGCTTC